>JARQOC010000002.1:493849236-493867956 GCA_033576535.1 Allobates femoralis
CCTTCACGATAACCGTGGAAACAGGAATGCTGTAATGGGACAAAATGCCGGATTGCCCGTGCTGCCACCAAGAATCACCAGGAAACAAAGAGTTAACTGGGAAGATTTTTCTTTTATTCTATCCTACGCGTTTCAGAGCCTCTATCCGAGCTCCTACCTCAGGGAACATGTTCAGCATAGCTTCGCAAAAAAGAAGACTGATAGGAGACTTAATAGCTGCCTACTCATATCTCAAAGAATGTCCCACTGTAGAGGAATTATTTTATTCTCATAGGATAGATTAAAAGCAATGGGATGAAACTAAATGGGAGGAAAAACAGATGAGATATTATAAAAAATGTTTTGACAGTGAGCGTGATCAACGAGTGGAAAAAAATGTCACGGGTGTGTCAGGAGACATTGATGAGACTGTAGAGGCCACTCGCAGAAGGTCCCAGCGCTTGGTCAAACAGTGAAAATCCTAAAAATAGTCTCTCTCGCTTTAAGAGACATTTCCCTTTTAGTGAAAGCTGGAGGTCACTAGGACCCAGCTGATGCCTTACCTTGATCTGTCTATATATTCCCCTTGACTCCCAGTATGCATTGCTGGTGATAGCTTATCAGATATTTGGAAGAAGTGGCTCAGTTATTGTATCCTGGAGTTTCTGTTGAGTTGCTGTGTGGATTTTCTCAATCTAAGTGTTTCTTCCCTTCCCTCTTTGTTTGTTTCCCTTGTTTGTATCTTTAGTTGCGGAAACTGTATAGGGACGTTAGGGGAGCCTGGTGCCAGCAGGGCCGGCGTTAGGGGCGGAGGGGCAGATTGGGCAGTTGCCCAGGGTCCCCACTCTCTTAGGGGCCCCCAAAGGAGCTGAACTGAAAATAGCAATAAAACAGTAAAAAAAAATAAAAAAATACACATATTTGGTATCGCTGCGTTCGTAAGAATCTAAGCTATCCATATACAAAGTAAATTAATCCAATTGGTAAATGGCGTAACGGAAAAAAAATTAAAACGCCAGAATTGTGTTTTTTGGGCCACCACGTTGTTACAATACAATGCAATAAAAGGCGATCAAAAATGTTGTATCTGACTCAAATTGGGATCAGTAAAAATGTCAGCTCAGGGCACATAAAGTAAGCCCTCACATAGCCCTGTATCTTCAAAAATTAAAACTTCATGGGTCTTGGAAAATGGCGAATAAAGCAAATGTATTTTAAATATTATTATTTTTTTTTTTTTTACAAATTTCTGGGTTTTTTATGATTGAAATAAAAATGTTCAGTATCTTCTTATTCTGACCTAGATAATCAACTTATGAAGTCACTTTTACCATACAGTTAACATGATGAATAAAAAACTCAAAAAAATTGTGGAATTGCACTTTTTTTGCACTTTTTTTTGCTATTTCAAAGCACTTGGAATTTCTTTCTTATTCTCCAGTACATTTTGTGGTAGAATGAATGATGTCATTCAAAAGTACAACTCATCCCGCAAAAAACAAGCCCTCGTACGGCTATGTGGAAGGAAGAATAAAAAAGTTATGGCTCTTGGAAGAAGCGGAGGGAAAAATAAAAACGAAAATCGCTCAGTGATAAAAGTTATAAAATCCTTGTAATTGCCGTATAATAGCAGCAGGAGTGTCCCCCGCAGGCTTCAGTCTTCACATGTTCATGATGGGAGTAATTAGAGTTTGGGGACCTCCTTAATTCCTACATTTGTAGCCAGTTATCAAGCAGAACTTACAAGGCTTTAAAGGGGATGTCCAGGATTAATAAAACTTTACTACATTCTTTCAAAAACAGCGCCACCCCTGTGTACAGGTGGCATGTGGTATGACAGCATAGGTCCATTCCCTTCAATTAAGATGAGGTGCAATATCACATACAACCTGTAGACAGGGGTGGCGCTGATTTTGAAAGAAATCAGTCATGTTTATAGAATTCTGGACAACTCACAACTTAATTCAAATGTATTTTTTATAATATGAATAATATAGCAGATTTTGTTAAAGATGACATTTAAGTAGATGATCCTATGGAAACATTCCTCTTACTGACTTTCCAGTTTGTAAAATCTATTTACCGTATATACTCGTGTATAAGCCGACCTGTGTATAAGCCGACCCCCCTACTTTTGTCCCCAAAACCTGGGAAAACCTATTGACTCGTGTATAAGCCGAGGGTGGACCCCCGCCACAGGGTATACAGCAGCTCCCAGTGGTAGGTAGTATACAGCAGCCTCCCCAGTGGTAGTATACAGCAGCAGCCCCAGTGGTATATACAGCAGCAGCCCCAGTGGTAGTATACAGCAGCCCCAGAGGTATATACAGCAGCCCCAGTGGTGGTATACAGCAGCAGCCCCAGTGGTAGTATATAGCAGCCCCAGAGGTATATACAGCAGCCCCAGTGATAGTATATAGCAGCCCCATAGGTATATACAGCAGCCCCCCCCATCAGTATACAGGGCCCCCCCTTGCTGCATCAATCCTGTAAAGGAATACATTATTATACTCATCCCTGCCGCTGTCCCGCCGCCGCTATCGCGCTCCTCTGGCTTCATCCAGCGTCTTCCGGCTTCCTCCTCTGGCGCACAGACAATGACGTCATTGCCTGCGCCCACCGGAGGAGGAAGCCGGAAGATGCCGGATGAAGCTGTAGGAGCGCGATAGCGGCGGCGGGACAGCGGCAGGGATAAGTATAATAATGTATTCCTTTACAGGATTGCTGCAGCAAGGGGGGGGCCCTGTATACTGATGGGGGCGGGGGCCTGTATACTGTATACAGTGTATACAGTATACAGTGACTCGCGTATAAGCCGAGGGGGGACTTTTCAGCCCAATTTTTGGGCTGAATAACTCGGCTTATACGCGAGTATATACTGTAATTAAACACTTGTAGGTAATTTTTAATCAATATAAGGAGTCCTGTGTTCACAATCCCCGTCTCTTTGTCAGAGTATAAGAGGTTAGAAAGAGCGACTCTCCCTGGAGGAGCCGGGCTGTATGACACAGACAATGATGGGAATGGATGTGTGTGTCTATGTGTGTGCTTGGTGTATACGTGTAATATAAAGTGTTTGTGTCACATACCGTGTGTGTCTATGTGTGTGTGCTCGGTGTATAGATGTAATATATAGTGTTTGTGTCACATACTGTGTGTTGTGTGTATGTAGCATCCACATTTATAAATCCCAGCAGCACAGATTGGAGTTCCTAGGTGTAAACAGGTCGGCAATCGCCCAAACGAGCAAAATGCTGCTCATCATCGGGTGATTGGATGTTTATGGAGGAACAAAAATCCTTGCTCTCGGCAACACTGCAGAAGTGCTGCCGATAGCATGAATCTGTAGAGGACAGATTGCTCTACCGGTGATTGTTCTGTGCCATCATTCTTCATCATCCTGTGTAAAAATTCTGTAAACAAGCGCTGAATTACTTGAATATTATAAATCGCACTCATTTACCAGTCTGAATGCGGCGCTTGTACATTTAACCTAAATGTCTGAGTGTGACGGTGCAATATGTGAGCATTTAGGGCCCCACTTTAACCATTTGCCCAGGGCCCCACTTTGCTTAAAACCGGCCCTGGGTGCCAGCGCTAGTTTATCTGGTGGTCACCATCTTCCCTTTTGCCCTTAGCAGCAGGGACTCCTTTCCCCACCTGTCGTCGTCCAGACACACAGCGTGACGCAGGCTGCCACAAGAGGTGGTGAGTTCCCCTTCAATGGAAGGCTTCAAACGTAGGCTGGCCAGATATCTGTGTGGGATGATTTAATGAATCAGCATGAGTAGGGTTTGCTTCTATTGATTTGATGATAAAGATAGCATATGCTAGTTTCAGGAATATAATTGTAAATCAGTTGCAGATTTAACTTATAGTACAAATAATAATAATAATAATAATAAATCTTTATTTATATAGCACCAACATATTCCACAGCGCTTTACAATACAGTGGTTAGAGTACAGAAAATAAAATACAGTAAGTAATTACAGTAGAGAGCAAATACAGTACAATAATTGGATACAAAACAATAGGCAACAATCAATGTAAAAAAAAAAAAAAATACAATAAATAAAGCAATAAATGAAGGTGACCCTGCTCAAAAGAGCTTACAATCTAAAACAGGAAAGGGGTAGCACAAGGTACAGGGGCTTATTGCACTAATGGTCCAGGCATCTTGAGGAAATGGGGCATACAACTAAGCTTACATGGATGGTCATTATACAGTCTGTATAGACCTTTTTGGTTTGGTAGAATTTGTAGAAGAGTAATGTCAAGAGAGATAACCCATTCACTATCTACAGTGCAAAGGAGTTCTATTAGCGAGTATGATAGGCTGCCTTAAAAAGATGTGTTTTTAGGGATCGTCTGAAGCCATGCAAGTTGTGGATAGTCCTGATTTCTTGGGGTAGAGCATTCCAGAGGATTGGTGCAGCTCTGGAGAAGTCTTGGAGCTGGGAGTGGGAGGATCGGATTAGTGCAGATGTTAGTTGAAGGTCATTTGAAGAACGTAGAGAATGGGTGGGGTGATAGACAGAGATGAGGGAGGAGATGTAGGGGGGTGCTGCACTGTGAAGAGCTTTGTGGGTGAGAACAAGCAATTTGAATTTGATCCTGTAGTGTACGGGTAGCCAGTGCAATGACTGGCACAGAGCAGAGGCATCTGAATAACGATTGGTCAGATGGGTGATCCTGGCTGCTGCATTTAGGATGGACTGGAGAGGAGAAAGTCTAGTGAAGGGGAAGCCACTTAATAGAGAATTGCAGTAGTCAAGGCAGGAATGGATTAGGGCCACGGTGAGGGTTTTTGTTGTTTCCATGGTGAGAAAGGGGCAGACTCTAGAGATATTCTTCAGGTGTAAGCGACAGCAGCGGACCAGAGATTATGTGTGGGAGGAGAAGGAGAGATCTGTGTCAAACATAGCACCCATAAGCGAGCCTGCTGCCTAAGCGTTATCGTGGTGCTGCAAACTGAGAAAGATGTCAGATTTAGAGAGGTTAGTGGAGGGCAGGAGCAGAAGGAGTTCAGTTTTGGAAAGGTTTAGTTTCAAATAGAGAGCGGAGATGATGTTGGAAACTGCAGCTAGACAGTCATTGGTGTTCTTTAATATCGCAGGGGTAAGGTCAGGGGCTGAAGTGTATAATTATGTGTCATCAGCATAAAGATGGTACTGGAAGCCAAATCTGCTGATGGTGTATTCAATCGGGGATGTGTAGAGAGAGAAGAGAATAGGGCCGAGGACTGAGCCCTGAGGAATCCAAATAGTGAGAGGAAGAGGGGAGGAAGTGGAGCCAGCAAATGATACACTGAAAGAACGGTCAGAAAGATAGGAGGAGAGCCAGGAGAGAGCCGTGTCCTTTATGCCAATGGAATTCAGCATGGAGAGTAGGAGATGATGGTCAACAGTGTCAAAAGCTGCAGACAGGTCAAGGAGAATAAGCAGAGAGTGGTCACCATTACGTTTTGCCGTCAGAAGGTCATTGGTCACTTTGATGAGGGCGGTTTCTGTACAGTGAAGGGGGCGGAAACCAGACTGTAATGGATCTTGAAGAGAGTGAGTGGAGAGGTAATGGGTGAAGCGGGAGTAGACCAGGCGCTTCAGGAGTTTAGAGATGAAGGGAAGATTGGAGACTGGTCTGTAGTTATTTGTGCAGGATGGGTCGAGAAAGATTTTCTTTAATAATGGAGTACTGATCGAGTGTTTGAAGGAGGAGGGGAAGATGCCAGAAGAGAGGGAGAGAATGAAGATTTTGGTTAGAGGAGTAGTGACGACTGGTGAAAGGGTCTGGAGTAGGTGTGAGGGAATGGGGTCAGTAGTGCATGTAGTGGAACGAGAGGAAGAGAGGAGCCTGGAGACTTCTTCCGTGACTGTGTCAAATGTGGAGAGTGAACCAGAGGGGATGTGGGGGAGAATGGGAGTGGCAGCACTTGGAGGCTGGGAGCTGATTTCCTGGTGGATGTTGTCTATTTTCTCCATAAAGTAAGAAGCCAGGTCATCAGCACAGAGGTCAGTGATGGGGGCCTGCACTTTAGGACTGAGGAGAGAGTGAAAGGTGCCAAAGAGTTTTTTTGGATTACAAATGTAATGAGTGTAAATATTACTACCGTATATTGTTTTTAATCTAAATTCAAATTGATAAATGTTTTAATCTTACATGTGTTGTCCTACAAAAGACACCACATTTATGTGGCGCCCCACTGGTCAGGGGTCACAATTGGGGTACTGCACCCATAAATGAGTATGCGGTTACCCCTTTCACAATGGGAATGCAGGGTTTGTAGGAGGCTCCTATCCCAGCACTCCCACACACCCACCTAGAAAAATGGTTGGAGACTAGTCCCTGGGGGAGGAGTTAGTGGAGGAGGGGAGTGGCAGCACTTGGAGGCTGGGAGCTAATTTCTGGTGGATGTTGTCTATTTTCTCCATAAAGTAAGAAGCCAGGTCATCAGCACAGAGGTCAGTGATGGGGGCCTGCACTTTAGGACTGAGGAGAGAGTGAAAGGTGCCAAAGAGTTTTTTTGGATTACAAATGTAATGAGTGTAAATATTACTACCGTATATTGTTTTAATCTAAATTCAAATTGATAAATGTTTTAATCTTACATGTGTTGTCTACAAAAGACACCACATTTATGTGGCGCCCACTGGTCAGGGGTCACAATTGGGGTACTGCACCCTAAATGAGTATGCGGTTACCCTTTCACAATGGGAATGCAGGGTTTGTAGGAGGCTCCTATCCAGCACTCCCACACACCCACTAGAAAAATGGTTGGGACTAGTCCTGGGGGAGGGAGTTAGTGGAGGAGGGAGGTAGCAAGCGGGGCATTCTAGTTTGCCTCGAAGGACGAAGGCGCACGGGAGCCCTGAGAGAGAAGGGAGCTCCAAGAGAGGGGGCCTGGAGAGAGAGAGAACAGGCAGCCCAGACTGAAGGAGGGGACCCCCAGATCGGAGCGCCCATACTCTGGGAGGGAACCCTGGTCCAATTACTAGAGTGCCGGTTCCGAAGACGCGGCACAGGAAGTTCAGCCCCTGAATCATTAACACGGACGTCGTGGGTCCATCTACCGGCCCCAATACTCTGTCAGAAAGAAACCAGTCACGCCAGGATAACCCACTGGGGTCGAGTCCCAGTGCAGGAGAAAGGGGAGCGGGTAGCTGCGATACTCAGAAAGCACCCCAATTGGGCCTGGTACTAAGCGGGCTGTTCCAGGAAAGGCAGCAGCAGCAGGACACGGGTTAGAGCAAGGAAGACATACCACAGGAGACTCCGAGAGACTCTGCAGCCCACTGTGACTACCCGGCCGGCTACCCTTACCTGTCCACTGTGAACTGTATCACCACCAGCATTGTTCCAGTAAAGTACCCGAGTAGAGTGACAGAGTCTCAGTGTGCTTGTTTCACTGCTGCATTGAAACTTGTTTATTTCCATCATCAGCACTTCGATCACTGCGGATGCATCCCTGTCCCGGAGGGCCAGCTCCACCTGCAGGGAGCTGTACCATCTCGGCTGCTGTACCATCGCCCTCCGGAGGTCTGAAGCGGCGCTGGTGCTTAATCACCAGAATCTGCAGGTGGTGTCACGTGAACTTTGATCTTTATCCCCTTTCTGCTGACCACCAGGGCCACGGGTCTGGGCCGGCCACTAGTGACATCCCAACCACAGCAGAGAGCCCAGATATCCGAGTCCCCATATAACCCTGGGCGAGTCATTTATACTTTCTGCTTTTTTCATACTGTGTCAAATAAAATATTATTTACACAAACATAAGTAGTGAACTTATATTTCCTAGTTACTATATTTAAAACAAAGAAGGCCTTAACAGGAATCTGTCAACAGATTTTTACTACCTCATCTGAAAGGAGCATGCTATGTGGAAACAGACCTTAATTCCAGTGATGTATCATTTATGATGATTGCTGCAGTTTCCCTGTATGAACCTGCTCACTTAACATAGATTTAAAGGGAATCTGACCCCTAAAAATCACCCCCTATCCTTTCAATACCTGTCCCTGCACCTTAATTATCCTATTCTACCTATCCCTTTTTAGTCAAAATTGTGTTTTTAGAAACTTTAAAAAAGTGCTTTTGTTATCTCCTCATCTGTGGCTTCTGTGCTCTTGAAAGATCACACAGGGCGTTCCCTGTGGTTTCTTTCCGCCACCTTTAGTGCAATTATTCATGCCCCGATGGGCGTGATAATCCTTTGGGATGTTCCTCGCCCGTCCCCATGGGCGGATTAGCCAGAATAACGCTAATCGTGTCATATCCGGCTATCATGACGTCGGTACACCCATTGGATGTCCATTGGGTGGACCTCGCGATGCACAATGCGCATGCGCGAGGTAACTTTACGGCAGCTTATCTGTGAAATTATTGGCAGGGGCGTAACTACCGGCATAGCAGACGTAGCAGTCGCTTTGGGGCCCGGCCCTTGTGGGGGGCCCGGACCCAGCGCCGCTACGCTGCTATCCGGTCAGCTACAGGCCCCCCAGTAGGTATATACAGGCCCCCCACTCCTCTGCTGCACACGTCACCTGTAAAGGAATACATCATACTTACTTATCTCTGCCGGCTGCTGCCGCCGCTCTGCACCGCGCTCCGTCTTCATCCAGCTTCTTCCTGGTTGTGACGTCATTGCCTGCACCCGGCGGTCACAACCAGGAAGAAGCTGGATGAAGACGGAGCGCGGTGCAGAGCGGCGACAGCGGCAGCCGGCAGAGATAAGTAAGTATGATGTATTCCTTTACAGGTGACGTGTGCAGCAGAGGAGGAGTGGGGGGGGGCTGATATATACCTACTGGGGCCTGTATATACACACTGGGGGCCTGTATATTCCCACTGGGGCCTGTATATACACACTGGGGGCCTGTATATTCCCACTGGGGGCCTGTATATACCTACTGGGGCCTGTATATACACACTGGGGGCCTGTATATTCCCACTGGGGGCCTGTATATTCCCACTGGGGGCCTGTATATTCCCACTGGGGCCTGTATATTCCCACTGGGCCTGTATATTCCCACTGGGGCTTGTATATTCCCACTGGGGGCTGTATATACCCACTGGGGCCTGTATATACACACTGGGGCCTGTATATTCCCACTGGGGCCTGTATATACCTACTGGGGCCTGTATATACACACTGGGGGCCTGTATATTCCCACTGGGGGCCTGTATATTCCACTGGGGCTGTATATTCCACTGGGCCTGTATATTCCCACTGGGGCCTGTATATTCCCACTGGGGGCTTGTATATTCCCACTGGGGCTGTATATACCCACTGGGGCCTGTATATACCCACTGGGGGCCTGTATATACCCACTGGGGGCCTGTATATACCCACTGGGACCCTGACTGTATATACCCACTGGGGGCCTGTATATACCCACTGGGGGCCTGTATATTCCCACTGGGGCCTGTATATACCCACTGGGGGCCTGTATATACCCACTGGGGGCCTGTATATACTCACTGGGGCCTGTATATACCCACTGGGGAGGCTGCTGTATACCACGGGGCTGCTGTATATACTGCTGGGGCCTGTATATACCACTGGGGAGGTTGCTGTATACCACTGGGGCTGCTGTATATACCACTGGGGAGGTTGCTGTATACCACTGGGGCTGCTTATATACCACTGGGGAGGCTGCTGTATACCACTGGGGCTGCTGTATATACCACTGGGGAGGCTGCTGTATACCACTGGGGCTACTGTATATACTGCTGGGGCCTGTATATACCACTGGGGAGGCTGCTGTATACCACTGGGGCTACTGTATATACTGCTGGGGCTGTTATACCACTGGGGGCTGCTGTATACTACCACTGGAGAGCGTGCTGTATAACTGGGCGCTGTATATACCACTGGGGAGGCTGCTGTATACCACTGGGCTACTGTATATACTGCTAGGGCCTGTATATACCACTGGGGAGGCTGCTGTATACCACTGGGGCTACTGTTATACTGCTGGGGCCTGTATATACCACTGGGGAGGTGCTGTATACACTTTGCTGGGGTGTATACCTATGCTGGGTCCACCTCGGCTTATACACAGTCAATAGGTTTTCCAGGTTTTGGGGGCAAAAGTAGGGGGGTCGGCTTATACAGAGTATATACGGTAAACTATGTGGCGTCAGCCTGTTAACACTGATTCGGTAAGGGGTGTGTCTTGAAGGGGCGTGTCATTGGGGGCGTGTCTTGGAGGGGGCCCCGTTCAAAAGTTTGCTATGGGGCCCTGCCAGTTCTAGTTACGCCCTGATTATTGGACTGCACTGATGACAAAATGGAGAGGGTGGAGAAATTTTGTTCTACAGTTTCTCTTCAACTATGATACAATTTGCTCAAGAATCAGATCAAATCAAGGTGACACTCAGATCAGAGTTTGCTCAAAATGTCATTACCGAAATCGATTTGATTCTCTTGCATGAGAAAATCAACGCTTGTTTGACTCCGGCTTAAAACTGCTTCATATTTCAGACACTAAAGTCTTAATTTTCAAAACTATAAAGATTTTTTTTTTCTTAAGAAAATAAGTGAAACCCGCTAGCAGTCAAAATAGTGATTTCACAAACAACTACAACTCTTTTCTAAATAGAAATTTATAACTTGCTATGAAAATAGTTTTCTTTATCTGACAAAACACAGTAGTTAGAAAATTTACTGTCAATGACACAAACGCAAAACTTTCTCGTAAAATCTTCCTGTCTTTCTGACAATATTCTTATTTTGAACTGACAAAACATTAAAGTGAATTAAGGTAAAATAAAGCATCTCATTTTAAAATTGTCACAGTGGTAGACAGAGAAAAACATTCCAGTTTGTTCACGTGTAAACAATAATGCTTTTTTAGTGATTTCATCTGCAATTAGTAATTAACTTTTTTTAAATTAACATTCTAAAATGCCTTTCTATTAGGAATATGAACCTTAAAGGTAATTCTCAGGTCATTTACAGTTGTGCTCAAAACTTTGCACACCCCTGCAGATTTTTTGATTTCTTGGCCTTTTTTTCAGAGAATGTGAAAGATAACACGAAAACTTTTTTTCACTCATGGTTAGTGGTTGGGTGAAGCAATTATTGTCAATCTACTGTGTTTTCTCTTATTAAATCATAATGACAACAAAAACATTCAAATGACCCTGATCAAAAGTTCCCATACCCTGGTGATTTTGGCCTGATAACATGCACAGAAGATGACACAAATGGGTTCGAATGGCTAATAACAAGTTTCTTGTTATGCAAGATGGAGAGCTCCCCACCCCTTCCTTATTGGGTCAAGCACATATAATGCCTTCTACTGCTGTGCGTCCATATTGGACCCAGGCCTTTCTGCACCCTGGATCCATGAGGTCAGAGACATAGGAGCAGTTTTAAATTAGATAGAATTGGGACCATTCTGATATGGGTCACCGTGACGCGGTTAGAACGGCTTCCTTACCTTTTTTGCAAAAAGCGTAATAGCTAAGTACCCTGTTACCAACACTGTTTTTTATCAGCACATGCTTTGTACTTATTATTTACTATAGCAGGGTATTTTTACACGTTTGTTACACAGTTTTTTCTGAGGCTTAGTTGTTTGCTGGTGTGAATACACTCCTAAAGACGTGTTCACTCTGTGCATTGGCTCAGTTGTAAGTAATGATCAGAAGCCAGTTCAGAATCAGACAAATTAATGGAAATCTATCAGCCAATTTTAGCTATGCAGCCAGCATGAGGTAGAGACTGAGACACAAATTTAAGAGATGTGTCAGCTATTAGGATGTGTACTGTTGTTTCCATGCAATGAATATTTTTTGATCAGGAAATTACATTATCTGTTTATAAACTGTTTAATAAACAAAACATTGAAAAGGAAATTACAACTACCTGGATCACATGGCATGTGAGCCCTAGTCTGACCACGCCCCCTCCTCTTATAAGCAGCTCATTGTCAAAAGATAATGGACACAGAAAGTTTCCTTTTACATATAGGAACTTTGATTGTGTCACAACTGTACCCAGTAAACTAAGTAATATCTTCTTGGATTCAGTGTCTCTTTGCTTACGTCATGCTGCTCTTAGATGAGCCAGCAAAAACCTTGTGACAAATTCCCTTGACTATAGCTGAGGCAGACTTGCAATTATAAAAAACAAATGTTTCCACTAAACAAAGACATTTTTTGTCTAAGCTATCCAAATCCACTGAATCAGGACAGAAGAACTGCACTCTGAATACTAAGGCCCCTTTCACATCTAATGCAGGTTTCGCGTCTTGTTTCATTTGCATTTCTATGCGTTTGTACTGCTAAAAACGCATCAAAACACATGCGTTTTGCGTTTTTGAAAATGCGCATGCATTTTTGCATGCGTTTTTACTTGCGTTCCATTAAAATCAATAGGGGCAAAAATGCATGCGTTTTGATGCATTTTTAGCAGTGAAAACTCATAGAAACTCAAATGAAGCAAAATGCAGGCCTGCATTAGGTGTGAAAGGGGCCTAAGCTATGCAATAATAAAGGAAAATTGACTAGCATAATAGCTAAGGAAATACATATAAGAATACAGACTATTAGGATATAATTATGGCTACATTCATAATCACCCAGTAGCCACGATGAGCTGTGTCTCTTCACTGGGAACCTACACTGCCGCAAGTGCCAAAACCGTATTTGCCGCATCTGCCGCAAGCCCGCCTATACATTGTATGGGGCTTGCCGCAACTGTGCTGCAACCGTGCCGCAAGTGCAGCCGGTATGCGGTAATCGCGGCAGATGCGTTTTTTTCACCGCATTTGCCGCGATTTAAAAAAAACGCTGATGTGAAAGGGGCCTAATCTGTATAGGTTAAAGCCGAACATGACACACTGTAAATGAAAAAAACATCTGCACTCTAAATACAAAGGTATGCAATAATGAATATACAGGAAAATGGACTAGCATTATAGCTAAGGAAATATATATAAAAATTGAGACACTCAGCATATAAATATAGTCATATCCATAACCCAATAAGCTTGATGAGTTGTCTTTACTGGGAACCTACGCTCTGTGTCACTGATCTCCTTTTGAATGGGTGAGTAGGAACCTGCTAATAGAGAACAATAGCACCTAAGGCTAGTGGGGAAGCGGTGCACAAGCAGAGGAAATGACCCCATAATCTAAACAAAAGAAAAACTGCAACACTCCCTAGCATGTAATGTATACAGGTGCAAAGCTGAACATGAGAAAGCTGTGGATAAAAAAGCTCAATAGCTTCTCATACCAACAAACTGAAAGTGCATGCTCAGAGCTGTTAGCTCACCTTGTGAGGTTGTGTCACTCACAACCAGTTACAAAAACCCATACAGCTGCTGCAGAATTCACGTGCACTAAGGTAGACGAGTAAGCATGAATCGGATCAAGTTAGTGCAAAGATTAAAGTCTAAACTGTCTGATAAATTAAAAGGTGGTTTATTCAATGCGTTTCAAAGTGTTTCCCTACTTCATCAGGATATTCCATGCATGGATCACAGGAGATCAGGTCAGGTTCCCTGTGCACACAGAACCACGAGTAGTTCTGTTCACATATCTATCATCCCTGCCCAAGGGTCCCTCCATTTAGTTGCATACATAAATAGATCTTTAGCAAAGTATTATTTAAGACTATTTCTGAGATGTTTGAGGGAGTGCTTGTTTAACGTGTTGGGGTACACTCACTTGACCGCGCAATTCATAAAAAACACAGTGACAGCATTAAATCAAATAAGTTAATTCTGGTTTATTTCTCAGCCATCGATCACTTGTCAGCGCATAGCTTGCAGTATACTTCAGCTTGATAAACATATGCTGCCTAACGTTTGTTAATTTCACAGATACATCCGCATCATTCATTCACTGACCTCCGATAGTACACATTCTCTGGAGTACCTGCTCAGCTGCTTGGTAGGCTTCAGACTGGCTCCAGACAGTCTCGTTGTCCAGGAAATCACTTACTGGGATTACCCGCCAGGTCCGTATTGGCACCTGTTGTAAGCCCAGATCCTCAGAAGCCTCTGTCGCTTCCTATACTCTCAGGAGCTCTAGCAGACTCTACACTCACATCTCCTCACCATGTGCTCCAAACAGAAATTCAGTGCTTCCAGGACCTGACTGACATCAGAGAGACCTGTGATAAAACAGCAGATTTATTATATTGCATAAGACACACCTATGGGAGGTATGTAGTAAGCCAGATCAGGTCAGCACTTTCTGGACAAGCTGTAAAATCCAGCCTTTAATACTACAACAGATTGTGGATCAAGTCCCAGCAAAACACACCTGGATTTTATATTGCAACAGATCTTCGTCTGTATTATACATACCAGCCATTTACAATACATCTGGTTACTACGTCCCAGATGTTAATAAGGGCTTTGACTAGTCGACCTACTTAGCATATTATCATGAATACATGGGCGTGATAACATGCTTTACCACAGCCAGCGTCATCGGCATGGCTATACAAAGCCACGCGGGCATGCAACTTTGTATATCTCAGCATTGAGCATCTCTAACACCATTTTTTTTATTTAGCACAATTTTGAGGTGAAGAGGGGGAGATGAGGGCACGTGTCAGCAATGAGCTTCTCTGACATTGGGTGAATGCATCCTGACTTCAGAGAGGCTCACGGCGCATGACCGGAAATGTGTACTACTTCTGATCATGTGCAGTAAGCCTTTCTGAAGCCAAGGTGCATACAACCAATGTAAGAGAAGCTCTTTGCTGATGGGTGCCTTAATCTTGTTTGCCATGCACCTGTGCACACTGACTGGTTTATTGATATGGCGATATTTATAAAGCTGAGTGTCTCAAAAAAAATATTTTGCTTATGAAATATTCTAATTGTCATAGCAGAGTGCCACTTTTTTCTACTATTGTGAGTATGGTGTTTGGCGTGCACCTGTGCACACTGACAGGATTTAATGCCACAGTTAATCTTGAATGTTAGTATGGGTTCATCCCTTTGTGTTGTGCACCTTCCACGCCCTGGGCCTGTTTAAGCTAGTGCTCTCTGTTATCAGTTTTTTCCTTTTTTCAATTTGCCTATAAAAGAGGAGGTTTTTAACCCAGATAGAGGCTGAAAATTGAGGTTAGGGACAAGCAAGCAAGCCTGAACGTGGCGACTGGGTGGTTTATCGATATGGCCATATTCATAAAGCTAAATGTCTCCCAAAAATTTCTTTTGCTTATGAAATATTCCTATATACTAATTGTCATAGCAGAGTGGCGCTTTTTTCTACCATTGGAGGTATCTGGCCCCCGTGATATCTTGTGCAGGTTACATTATTATACGGACAGAGAGGCCATTCTGCAGCATGCTTTGTCTTATGACAAATTCTTTTTGGATGATGCGGAGGTCCGGCAATTTCCTGACATATCAGCCCGCACCCTAGCCATGCATGGGACAAGGCTGAAGTAGGAAAGAGACTGTGAACTGTCTTCCCTACTCTCTCAATTGAGAGATCTTGAAATTACTCATAAACAAGGACTCCAGAGGGAGGTTTGTGCCAAGTTGTGCAGGCTTAGGGAGGAGACCCGCAACCTTCTAAACAAACGGGCTAAATACTGGTTGGTTAAGTACAGGCAGCAGTTTTATGAATTCAGAAACAAAACGGGCAGACTACTGGCGGGAGCATTGACGAGACAAAGGGCTAGAACATTCATTTCTAATATAGGAATCAATGAAAACAAGCATTGTCCAACCATCCAATGTGATAGCAGAAGCTATCAGAAAGTACTATGCTGCGCTATACAATGTACATAATAGTAACCCTCTAGCACTTTCTCCAACCTTCCTTCCTAAAATTGAGAATATCTCAAATTGGCCAATCTCCCTTAATTAAATTCGGTGGATGTCGAGGTGCTAGACCATCCAATCACTGACCAGAAATCATTTTTAGTTATAAAGACGGCAAAAAATGGTAAGGCACATAGTCCAGACGTCTTCTCCTTGATTTATTATATAAAATTGAAGGATCTTCTGGCCCCACATCTACTGAGATTTTTTAATTACTTGAAAAATGGACATAGACCTCATGCAGACTCACTGAGGATACATATTTCTGTTATCCCCAAGCCGGGCAAAGATCCGGCCCAATGTGCAAGTTACCGCCTAATCTCACTCTTAAATGAGGATTTAAAATTATTTTCGAAGATCGTTGCCGCAAGGCTGGCTCCCTTGTTCACTGGGTGCTGCAATTGGACCAGGCAGGCTTTATGATGGACAGCGAGGCTCGGGACAATAACATCAAAGCGATCAATTTGGTCCATCGGGCTAGGTGTGGGGGGGCTCCCTCGCTGCTCTTGTCTATGGATGCTAAAAAAGCGTTTGATAGAGTTAACTGGATTTTTATGAGGGAGACTCTCCTGCACTTGGGCCTGTGATCCAATATGATGCGCTGGATCATGTCTCTCGTCTCCATCCCGTCGGCCAGGGTCCAGGTGAACGGCTGCCTATCGGAGCCTTTTGACATTTATAATGGCATGCTCCAGGGATGCCCCCTTTCATCACTGATCTTTGACCTTACAATTGAATCGCTCTTCAGGAGGATTGGAGCTAACCCTAACTTTGCTGGAATATCTTTTGGTAACACCACCCACAAGGTGGCGGCTTACGCTGACGATCTTCTGTTCTTTCTAACCAAGCGCACTACTTAGCTCCCGAGTTAAATGGCAGAGTTCCACACATTCTCCCAACTCTCCAATTTAAAAATTAACTTCCCAAAATCAGAGGTCTTGAAAGTCAATGTACCACCGTCTATAAAACCCCACCCGCAATCAGCCTTCAGCTTTAATAGAAGTACCGTATATACTCATGTATACGCCGACCCGTGTATAAGCCGACCCCCCTACTTTTGCCCCCAAAACCTGGGAAAACCTATTGACTCGTGTATAAGCCGAGGGTGGACCCCAGCACAGGTATACAGCCCCCAGCAGTGTGGTATACAGGCCCCCCCAGTGGTATACAGGCCTCCCCAGTGGTAGTATACAGCAGCCTCCCCAGTGGTAGTATATAGCAGCCTCCCCAGTGGTAGTATACAGGCCCCAGCAGTATTACAGCAGCCTCCCCAGTGGTATATACAGGCCCCAGCAGTATTACAGCAGCCTCCCCAGTGGTATATACAGGCCCCAGAAGTATATATAGCAGCCCCAGTGGTATAAATCAGCCTACCCAGTGGTATATACAGGCCCCAGCAGCATATACAGCAGCCCCAGTGGTATATAGCCCCCCCACCCATCAGTGATATACAGGGCTCCAGCTGTGTATACAGCAGCCCCAGCTGTATACAGAAGCCCCAGTGGTATACAGGGCCCCAGCTGTGTACACAGCAGCCCCAGCTGTATACAGAAACCCCAGTGGTATACAGGGCCCCAGCTGTGTATACAGCAGCCCCAGCTGTATACAGAAGCCCCAATGGTATTCAGAGCCCCAGCTGTGTATACAGCAGCCCCAGCTGTGTACAGAAGCCCCAGTGGTATACAGGGCCCCAGCTGTGTATACAGCAGCCCCAGCTGTATACAGCGGTACCCAGTGGTATACAGGGCCCCCCCTTGCTTGTGGCAGACCTGTAAAGGAAGAGATTATACTTATCGTGTGCGCTGCCGCCGCCGATCTGTCACCGCCATCGCGCTATTCCGAGTCTTTAAGCTTCCTCCTCCGGTGCACAGACAATGACGTCATTTCCTGTGCACCGGAGAAGGAAGCTTGAAGACCCGGAATAGCGCGGTGGTGGTGACAGAGCGGCGGCAGCGACACGATAAGTATAATGATCTCTTCCTTTTCAGGTCTGCCACAAGCAAGGGGGGGCCCTGTATACCACGGGGGGGGGGGGGGGTGGTAAACCACTGGGTACCGCTGTATGACTCATGTATAAGCCGATTTTTTGTGCTGAAAAAAATCAGCTTATACACGAGTATATACGGTAATCATTTTATAAACTACCTAGGGCTCAAGTTGATTGCCAACCCAGACTCACTATTCAGGCATAACTTTACAGCTCTCCTCTCCTTGATTGGAGGTGATTGTTACATATGGAATAGAACCTGCTTTTTTCTGGTTTGGGCGGTGTCAAGTATTCAAAATGAATGCTCTCCCCCGAATCCTCTACCCGCTACAAGCGCTGCCCATACAAATTCCATTGACCTTCTTCAACACTATTTTTTCTATTCAGAACACCTTTGTGTGAGCAGGAGAGTCGGCCAAATTAAGCCGTTCAATTCTGTCCAGGCCAAAGGGAGAGGAAGGGGTCGACCCTCCCAACTTCAAATATTAGCAACTCACTGTACACTTTGCCAGAATGGTGGATTGGTGCAGGAACTCCCCAAGCAAATCGTGGGTCCACATAGAGCACAGCCTCTGCCTGATTACTCTAGGCAGATCGCCCTGGCTTTTAGTTGCCCCCCTGCCTGAAAACACTCTCACTCCACAATAGGGGCAATGGTAAACTATTGCAGTACTCTGTGGACTAGACCCATTCATTATGATCCCTCCCTGCTCCAGACTTACGCCTGTACTGAGCCATCTAGCTTTTGCTACTGCTCTCCTTGATGGGGTGTTTCACAGTTTGGTTGAGGTGGGTAGAGACATGGTAGAGATCTTTGGTGGAGCAGATAACGAGCCTTCACTATCCACCCTCAGAACTTGAGACAACCCAGCTCCTCTGGGATGATGGAGATGTTTCCAGCAACGTCATTTTCTACATACATTCCCTCTGAAACAATGCTATGAGTGCCCAAAG